>JARHVA010006158.1:0-2500 GCA_037957365.1 Torreya grandis
AGAGAGAGAGAGAGAGAGAGAGAGAGAGAGAGAGAGAGGAGAGAGGAGAGAGAGAGAGAGAGAGAGAGAGAGAGAGAGAGAGAGAGAGAGAGAGATTTTCACCAAGTATTGCACACAAATTTTTAAACATTAAAAACATATACAACAAAGGTATAGAAACAACATAATATAATAATCTCACATTGGTTCAAGGCTTTCTACCCACCATTAATGGCAACCATTAGTAGGCCATATACCAATGAATGTTTTCATCCATCCAGTACCTTGAGGAAGAAAAATATAATCCAATCATTGAGAATTTGAGGGTGGATAAAATAATTAATGTTTCAATATTAAATATAGTTTTTACCAAAATAAAACACAACAAACCATTTATATTCAACAAAAAAAATAATAGAGAAATAATCAAATCCTCATTAGGAATTAGGGTTGACAATGAGAATAAACTTAAAGGAAAAGAATAATATGGAGGGTTATGCAAGCAAATTGAATGCCCTAGAATATCACCCATCTCCCACTTTATTATCCATGCATTCCTAAATAACTTATCATGACACACCTTTTTCATATTATATAACAATAAAAAACAACAAATAATAACAAGGAGAATAAAAATAAATAAACCAACTTAATTCTCATCCTTAATGTTTGATTTTATGTCTCAGAGTTGTGAAAAATGATGCCCTAGTTATTTATTTTCTTTTTTTCCTTATTTCCTAACTGATTGGATGCCTTTCAAACTTTCTAAGTTCTCCAAATAGCCATGTCACCATTTTCATCATTATTCCTTTGAGTGTTTTTAGGCTCATGGAGGAAGTGGTGGTATAAAAATGGAAATTATGCTATCATTACAATATGACAACAATGTGTCATAACCCTTTATTTTCTCCATCATATTTTTAGGGTAGAAATCAATTTATCTATTATTTTATATTTTCCATTTCTTATAGTTATTTCTACTTCTTCTTTATAATTCCCATAGTTAATGGTCCTTTTTAAAAAAAATAATCATTTAAATGTTTACTAGATTTTATAACATAAAATTTTACAAAGTTAATAAATTACCATGTCATGGTATGACAATCTCATATACACCTTAACATTATAATGTTTCATAGTCATTATAATGTGTATAAACACTATGTGACTTTTACTATTCTCATGACTTTATACAAATAATTTATTTATTTCTTCAAGGTATAACCTAGGGCTATAGTTATATTCTACCATATATTTATTTAATTTTGAAACCTAAAATGCATGGAAGGAAACTTTCAAGCCTTGATTTATCACTTAAGCTCACATGAAATCGAGGCAAAATCAAATGTTTATAACTAAGTAGAAAGTACCCTATTATAGGGAAAAGACAAAGTGTAATAAATAAATACGCACAATAAGGGTATTATAGAAATATAAAAAGAAAACAAGGGTGGAATATAAATTATCTCTATTTCTCTCTTTCTCTCCGCATATACTTGGGATTTTATTATAGAGTGGTGCAATTTTAGATTCCAAATTCCTTCACTTCTCAGGGTTAATTCATCCCCATTAGATGGTACCATATAAAACACATAAACATAATCAACACTCATATAGAAGATATTAACGTAGAAGAATTGTTGAAAATGCATAATTTAATACATATTTATGAAAGTAAATGAAATCATTAAAAATAAGTCATTCTGTATCAACTCAAAATATAAATAGAAATAAGTAAGCATACAAAACTAGTACAAGTTATCTCAATAAAATCACAATTAATTTTATTGCAAGGGTGTTCAATGCATGATTATTTAGGAGGCTAAACCTAGGATTTGTTTTACATTATTTTGGATTAGTGTATCCAAACAAGTATATATTTATGAATATTTAAATTATTTAATATATTAAAATAAATTTTTTATTTGAATGTTAGTGACGAAAATGATTTAACAATTGTACTAAATATTTATGGAAATTAACTAAGGTATTTATATATTAGCTTCTCATTATTCTATGCATGATTGAGATTATGTGAAGGTGAGTAACATGAATAGATGTGGATCAAGAATCACTCAAATGATGAACAAAAGTGTCTAGATTTGCCTAGACAAGTTCGTCAACCTTTGGATGTTATCACCTCATGCATGAGTTTTATATTTTATATTTATTCTTGTGAATTTGTGCCTCACTATTTTAGCACATGTTGTTACATCTTATTTAAGAATATCTTCTAGTGTGATATCATGTGCTCATTATGTACAAAAATATAAAAAATGTCTCCTTATCTTTAAAACTCTAACTCCACTTTTGACACTAGGTTTAGGATAGTAAAATAGGAAGAATGTGGGTTGAGATGTCCTAAACCAATCCCAAATGAATTATTGAGCATTTCTTATATATCTAATAGTTTGAAGAGGTAAATCAAACCATTTTTATGTCTTTGTATGCAAGGGTTCTCCTTTTATGAATGTAAACTATAATCTATCTTTGAATAATTGAAAAATTGAAAAAACTACTT